>JALLOZ010034645.1:0-10231 GCA_036939875.1 Thalassiosira pacifica | reverse complement strand
ATTGGTCTGTCCGTCCTTCTCTTCCAAATCTCCAAATCTGGATTTCGACCCATCGTCATCAAATTACAGCAAGTCAGGTACGCTATGTTTGCATTCGCTGTTGCTTTTGAGGATGGATGTGGCTAACCCCACCCGAGATTTTTAACCATGCGGCGGCCGGCGCGCGGTGGCTGCTGTTTTCCTTTTGGCTCCGGCCGCTTTATTGCTGACACTGCGGCTTGATTTTTGGCCACAGCCGCTTCATTTCACTCAGCGGCGGTGGGCGGTTGGTGCTGCTTGATTTTTGGCTCCGGTCGCTTGATTTTTATTTGGCTGGGACAGGTGCAGCGGATGACGTTTGCTTTTGATTGGCTCCGGCCGTTTCATTTTGAATCGGCCGGGGCAGGCAGCGGATGCGGCGTCCAATTGGTTGATTCTTGTTGTTGAAATTTGGGAGGGCGAGCGGGATGATCCAATGCTGTTCTTTTTATGGATGCTAGCGCCTGGATGGAACTATGCTTGTTGTTGTTACAAGGAGCGGGAATGCACGGCTATATTTGCTTTTGATTGACCTAGCTGCCTGGCCCAAATGATTTGACTGCTGTTGGTGTAATTAGCTGTCTTTTTGTTTTTGAATTTTGTTTTCGACTGTGCTGAAGCGGATTCAAGTGGGATCGTGCGGCTGGTTTTTATGTTGGTTGAATGTCCTGGGAGGGATTGAGCGGTCAACTTCGATGCTGTTTTGTTGAATTTATTGGCATTGTCATGGTTTGCTTCGTCCTGCTCATTCCTGCTATCATATTCTCATGTCCTGGGAGGGATTGAGCGGTCAACTTTGATGCTGTTTTGTTGAATTTATTGGCATTGTTGTGGTTTGCTTTGTCCCGCTCATTCCTGCTATTATATTCTCACCTCTTTTCTCTCTTGCATCTTCACTTTTGTGCATAGGTTAAGTTATTGCTGTAGGTGAAACCATGCCCGCCATCACATGAGTATCAGTTTTTTTGTACGCAGATCTGTTACATCCAGTATGAGAAAGGGAGCACTGTTTTGTTGGAGGTCGGATCAGACTCACTGAGAGTGTTTTTGGAGACTCGATTGGGGCTTCTTGATGCGACATTTGGTTTGCCAAACGCTCTGTACAGAAGGCACCGATGAGTACCTCCATTAACACTGATGGTGTAAGTCATATTTCCCATGATCACTCATGAGCCAGAGACAAAGCCCAAGACCCCAAGCCACACCCTGTGTTTCTCCCTGAAGGATCACCTGTTCCCCCTTTTGCAGGTCACAGTCGTGTTTGTGTTGGAATCATTGTTGCGATTGTTTGAATTTTTTTGTTGCATACATATGGAGATGTGGGTTCCTGTCTTGCTTGTTCGCAGATGCTTGCAGCACTTTCTTGGTCAACATTGCAGATCCTGTCCTTCGACAACAAACCAGACTTTTGTACTCTACACTTGTGAGGCGCACCCATGCCCCAGGATGCCAATGACGGCACTGTTGTACTTGTATTGGATGTGGTAAAGGATTTGATTTATCTACATGCCTCATCGAGAGAATTTAACTGGTACTTAAAAATTGCATATTAAGACTCCATAAATATAGTATTTATCACTACGGCTAATTACAAATACCGGCTGGCCAAGAAACAGCTCAGCGATGGATACTTCTTCACTCCCCTAGATGACCCCAATGAATCATTCGCTTTCGAGCCCTATTCTGCCAAGCAGATTAGCAATACCATTCCACATTAGTGTTAGGGTTTGTTGTTGGTCATGAACTCGAATAATGCGTATGGTGGATGAGTTCATCGTGCTGCTGCCGGGGAGGATGGATCAGCCTCCACCAGAATGTGAAGGGATAGGAGCTGTCTGAGGATTCAGAATATCATGACTACCATATTGTATGATTTTAGAAAGCAATACTTTCAAAGGTTTCAAGCGGGAGTGAGCAACGACATGCTATTTTTGATAGTCTTGCCTATTTGCCTTTATTTTGTCTTGAGCGGTTAGATTTTGTTTGATGTGAGTATTCAATGGCATGACTAATAGATCCGGCATTCTGCTTGAACTTAAGGAAGAGGAGGACCAAGGTATGTGTGACACACCATGCACATACAATTTTTACTCATCAATTTCACCACGAGCCTTTGACATCCTGAAGGAATATCAATGCAAGGCACAGTTTGCTGACCAACAATGTCAGTGCTCTCTTGTAGTTGTACAAGAGGCTCCTCAATTGAAGTTTTTATTGCAGTGTGCTTTTGTAAGCTATGGAAATGATGATGGTGTGGAGGGTCGTTGGCAGATTGGTTGGCTACGGCGAAGTATTTGGCAATGACGGCGATTGTTTGGCTAGCCGGAGTGTTTGGCAATGGCGGATTGTTTGGCAATGGTGGATTGGTATGGCACTAGCGCATTGTTTGGCAATGGCGGAGTGTTTGGCAATGGCAGAGTGCATAAAACAAGGTCATTTAGAGGAAGAGCACCAGGTTTTGACGCTGCCCACCACCCACGCTGTTGTGTTGTATTGTATTGTTGAACCAAAACTACATATCAGTCCCCTCGGCTTTGCCTCAACTGGTGGCAGTACGGTGGCAGTATCAATGTTATGGTGGGGAGCGGTGGTGGTGGTTGTTGGTTGTAGACTGTAGAGGAGATGGATGACAGTGCAATCTTCATCTTCATTGGCGGATGAAAATGAGAATTCGGACAAAAAAATCCAGTTGGGGTAACTTTTTGCCTACGTACGTACCCGTGAAATGGTCAATTGTCCAAGTTGTTCGTGGTCCAAGGGGGACACTTATATGGTGGATCACAGGTCACAGGAGAAAAAAATTGTCTATCCCCATCCTTTTCCGACAACCAACTTAAACCAATTGACTAAAAGACAGTACACAATATTTACCAAATAGGGATCCCTCTGTTGAGTGTGGCCACTAGACCTCAGTTGCTCCGTCATCCATTTGGTTAGTCAAAGGACACATGTCAAGGTAATACTTGTTGTTGCCGATAATCAGACCATCCTAACTTTACTTGGGCTGACCCACTCCCAGTCCTGTTTGCCAATACCCAATCTAATTTCTGGGGTTTCAAACGTGGCTGGGACTCAACAAACCATTTGGTTAAAGGGTGGGGAGTGGGCCAAACTACTACTAAGCTTGAGTTTCGGAAGGTCGACTTTGACCTACCAAACAAAAAGAGGGAAAAGAATGCGTTGCGCCATGGTCATCGTGTCAAGCGTCGCGCACGGCCAGGATTCTTCTGACCCTACGTCTGGCCGCTGTCCGCCGCTTCATCCCGACCTCCACCCCACGCTGTACCTACTGGGTACACTACGCTACTACCATTGAGTGTGGCCACTAGACCTCAGTCGCTCTGTCATCCATTTGGTTAGTCAAAGGACACATATCAAGGTAATACTTGACTACTTGTTGTTGCCGATAATCAGACCATCCTAACTTTACTTGGGCTGACCCACTCCCAGTCCTGTTTGCCAATACCCAATCTAATTTCTGGGGTTTTAAAAGTGGCTGGGACTCAACAAACCCACCTAGTGGACAAAGTCCGCTAAGAAAGCCCACCATCTTTTGATGTTCGTTGGAGATCGCAATCTTGCTGCGAGCCTGTGTCAAGGCTGGTAACAAGTAAAGGACTCAAACGAACAGTGAGTAGTATGGGCTGGCAAGGAGCCAACAACAACATGACACAGATTTTAAAAATAAACATAAAAACAAACATTCCCTGTGTTTGCCGTCCTAGGAAACTTCATATGGGGTTTCCTTACCCGTCTTGCTTCTAATGAAGCATTGATGCACGAAGGTCATCTCTTGCAACCGAACATTCCATGTTCGTGAAACAAGCCACCTTGCTCATTTTTTCAGCCATCCCTGCTGAAAACGTAGACAGCTGCTGCTGTATGTATTCCATAAAAGCTTTTGAAGTTGGGGCCCAACGCCCCATCTTCATAATCTCTCGATTGCTATGGCCTGAAAGGGCCATAGCACATGCACCCCCTGACCTAAGGGAGTGGGTATTGATTCGATTGATCGGGATGCCTCTGTCTTCATACTTGAGCATCTTTGCCGAAAATTTGACTGCATATCTAATGTGTGAGTCAGTCACATCACCCTGACCTACTTCATCCCAGTATGTGCACAGCAGTGCTCGGCCATTCTTTGAATGCTGTCTAATATGCATCACACGTCGTCCCAAAGCCCGAACCGGGCATAGTACGTCTTTGCCAGGTATTGCCGAGTGGTGGACACACGCTCCTGCGTCGCCATTCTTCTGGTTGGAGATTCGCAGCGTTGCTGCCACTGTGTTCATGATCTCGGCATCACTGGCAGTTTGCGGCAGCGCTACCACATCACCGTGGTCATTCAAGATAAAAAACGTCACATCCATCCTGCGGAATTGTCGTGTCCGTGTTTTCTTCTTACGCCTGGTTTTTGTCGTGTATTCGCCAATGCGTAGCAAGTAATAAAATGCAATCACACACAAGTCATCTACCACCTTCTGATGGGGAAAAGTTCCTTTCCTATTGCCCCATGCACATGCTGCATTGGGTAAGTCAGGATGGCACGCTAGTTTTTCTTGATGGCAGGGTCAAAGTTTTTGAACCCTGCCAGCATGTGCTGCACTGGCTTTATGTAGTGTTTTCCATCGGCCTGGTGAAGGGGCTGTCGGCCTATGTCCATGGCAATCGTTGTGTTGACACCGCCAAGCCCGGCTCAAACACTTCCAGCGCCGACGGCTTTCCCTCGTCGGCCCTTTCGGAGCCGCCCTCCAAACATTGTTGAGACTCGTGCAATGGTCTGGAAGTTGCAGTTGTCCAGGTACAGAGGCACTTTGACATCTCTGCAATAGGCTTCCCAATCCTTCCATACGTTTGTCCAAGCTTTGGTAGTCGCCTCCACTCGGCCATTGACAATCCCTGCGTCAGCAGTTCTCGCGTCACTTTCAAAGAGACTGCACTTGTCAGCTTGAACCCTATCCACGAATTCTAAAAGGGTAATGGAAATTCAGAGTTAAAAAATGCAAGAAAGTCATTATCATTCTCAAAGTGCCACTTAGCGTTGTATCCAAAGGATCGGGACGGGATATCACCGAGCATGTTTTTAACACCTGCCAGGTGTTTTGTTGCGAATGGGGAGGCTCTGTTTACCCTCATCCAGATTGTGAGTACGCGGAGGAGCCTGTTTGCCACATGGGACTTTTTCGAGGCCCATATCATGGCCCAGGCGACTGCCGGTGTGTTATCACTGCACACTCCAACACGAATCCATCGCAGTGGGACATTGGCCTCAAGGACTAGCCAGCCTAACACCTCAGCTGCCATTTCCAAATCCGAGTTGGTGATGTTGCCAGTTGGATTGTCATGGGTTACCAGTCTGGCCACGACCTCCTGCGGCCACTTGTACCTCAACACGGTAGGTGCTAAGCTACGCTCTGCTGGTACCCACACACCGCCGACACCCTCCTTGCACGCATCGAGCGTGCTTTTGTACACTGGAGCACCCGCCAAAAGTTCCTTTGCATGCGTCGGTTCTCGGGAAGCCTCTCGCAAGAGTTGCCGCCAGTCGTTGAGGGCCTGTTTTACTTTTGGGCACCTGTTCCAAAAGATTGTAGTAGGATGTAAAGCAATTAGACGGTTGATTGGTCCAAAAAGGACCTTACCTGCAGGGATGCCAATTGCAGCATGTCTCAATTTACCAACTAGCTTTTCAAAACGCTTGAATGGCACCCCTGCATCCATCCTCACTACTGCCTTGAGCTCGGCGAGGATCGTTTTTGCTTCTTTTTGGAGAGCTCAATCCATCTCGTGGCTCCGTCCATCATCCACCCCAGAATTTCCTTTCTAATCTCCCACAGGCCTTCACTCTCAAGGAGCTTCTTCCCAGAGATTGGCTCCTTGCCGCTGTGTCCCGTCACAGCAGGTGGTGGAAACACACTATGAATCCCGTGCATGAGCGCCCGACTGCAATGCATGAGGACCTTTGGGTCCTTTGTCTGTACCAACTGAATAAAATCATCCACATACGCCTCCAACATGTGTAGAAACTTGGTGCTTGTTGCACCATTGGCTTTTGACATATCAGGGAGCGACACATGGACATTAGACATGGTTAGGGCTTCCAACGGGTGGCTGGGTAGCGTACCAATATCTTCACAAACATACAATTCTGCTACATCCCGTGCCGTCTCTGAAGCCGCACAGAAAAATGCAGAGACAATGTTCATCCCATCTACAGTGCCGCTGGTATTACGATTTCCACTGGTTCACCGTGATGGTTGGGCAAGACATACGCAAAGTTGTTCTCTTGTCCCATGGCGCACATCACACGCCAAAAAGCATCTGTAATGTTGAGCCGCATCAGAGCCACATCTCCGTCCTCGAGAGGAGCGTTGGCTAATGCTTCAATTATCCTTGGAAAGACCAATTCAATTTGGTCTATTGCCTCCTCTGGCGCACATTTTTTGGTTGCCTCATTCACCGATGGTAGGGAATAACCTGCTAACGTGAGAGCAAAGGATAGGTCAAGGATTGCTCAGTATTTTTGAGACTTGTGAGGGATCATTGCAAGAGGAGAAAGTTTGAGGTTTGCTGGCAGTTGCTTCTTCAACTCTTCCTACAAGACGATCTTGGCAAATCCTTGTTTCACCTTTTCTCTTGCCTTGATCTGTATCTGGGCAATGGCATCTGGTTCGAGTGCTGATACATGTGGCCCCCGTGACACTGCCGCCTCCAGTTCATTGAGCGTCCAATCACGTCCCACGGACACTGCACAGCCCTTCCTTGCATACTCCACCAGTAGTGGTGCCGCTGGGTGCATGTTTGCCCACCACCGTGGAAAGACTAATCCTTGAATGGATACTGGCTGTGTTGCAGCCTCTCCCATGATTTCCTCTGCTAAGTATGCTCTTGCAGCTGCTACCTCTTTGGTATTACCTTTTGTGGTATCCATCCTTGGCCAGTGTCTCGCCCCGTCAGTTGGATGAGTGACAAGCGGTGTGTGCTCAGCTATGCCAACGTTGGCACCATGCCTTTGCTTGGGCATGGTCAAGTTGGTACCACACATACCATGGCTGTCGTCAGCTGAGTTTATGTTAGCTCCCCTGCCCCGACTGCTCCCAGCCGCACCTCAAGAGGCTGCATGCCTGATCCCGTGCATGCTTGGGTTGTTCGACCTCCCCGATCGTCTGTCTACTGTGCTGGTGATATCCCGTCCCGCTCGTAAGTTTGTCATGCTTGATGTACCTTCGCCATTGTATAACATCCTTTCTGGTGGCGGCCGTGGCAAGATCTCCACCGCAAATTCTTCATCCTCATCATCGGACTCTTCGTCGCTGAATTGTTCATCTGACATTGTCAAGTCTGCCGTAGTCGATGTTTCATCGTCATCATCATCTGCAAAGATTGTGCAAGGCAAGTTCATTTCTTTGGTAATCTTGCCTACATTTATCCCCCATACACGTGGGTAAGCACCAGCGTATGGGGCGCTTCACTAGGGGTCAAGCGTTGTCCTCCCTTCATGTTCCTTCTTTGCTTTCTTCCGCCCTGACCCGTTAGTTAGGGCTTCCACTCCTGGTCTCAGTTGCGTTTCCATCCATGTTGTGTGGCCAGGAGATACTGACTCCAAGTGTTTATCCAATAGATGCGGGTTGACGCACGCTCCCCACTTGCATCCACCGCACACAAAATTTGCGCATACTAACACCTCGCCTCGTTTTGGACCTCTTGACAAGGCCATGAAACCTGTGTCTGCCGCTTTGTACAATGGTCGGAAGTCGAGCTTCATATCTCCAAGTGGAGCAAGTAAGTCTTTGATGTTGGCTGGCATCTTGTGGTTCACATTCACACGATCCGGCAACTTGCCTCTGCCTCCCTGACCTCCTCTTCCTCCACCTCGGCCTGCTCCCCGTCCACTGCCACCTTGGAAGTAGTGGTCTTGTCCTCGACCACCGCCCCCTTGGACGTACTGGTCATTCCTGTGACCGTGGTTGTCATATCCTTGGTATTCTTGTCCGCGGTCGAAGTCTCCTTGGTGTTGGTACCCCTTGTCTCGTGGTGGACAGATTTGTTCCTTCCGCTCCTCTGGGAATGTGAGCAGGCTGATGTCTTGCTGTATTCCCATTGTTTGCGCAAACAACATGAGATCCGTACATGGCCATATGATGCCGTGACATGCGTTGACGAAGTCATCCATGGACAAGAATTCGTTGAAATGTTTGCACATATCATCAAGCACTGCCCATGTAACATTGGCGTAGTACATCTTGGACATAGTGTCCGTGATGCTCGCCATACTAAGAAGCTTTCCACGTACCGCGTTGAGCCCCAGCAAGTGAGCATTACGCTTGCCAAAAAGCATCTCCAATAGCAATGCGTATGTTGTGTACAGATTCAATGTTGAATCCCACGTGGCCGGAGGGAGCCATGGGGCCTTATGCATCATCTTTGCCTCGGTGTATGAGAATGTACCCCTGGACTTGTCTCGTGCCTTTCGTTCGAGCTTGAGTCTGCCGCGTTCTTTCCTTGACCTTGGCAATACTTGGAGCATGCTTAGACCTGACTCTGACGTGAGAAAGGAGATGTATCTCGACTCTGCAAAGTTTGCAGTTCGGATGCATCGTAGTAGGTCTTCGGGCCATTCCATGTCATAAAATTGACGTTCAAATCACCCTGGTAGGGGCTCCATTCCTGCGTGATTATCTTCTTCAAATCCGTCTCTGGCTTCGTGTTCTCAATTGCCTTCCAGATCTTAGGAATGGCTTTCCATGACGTGACCCCGCAGAAACCACATAACGCAGCTTGCTGTTCCCGACTAAACCTGTTGTAGTCTGGATCTCTCGCTTTCATGTCCATCTGCATGCGCATGTTGTCATTCAAACCTCGCACGTAGGCATCACTCATCTGCACTGCTGTTGGTTGCATGGCAATCATCAACGCTACTGCCTCATTTGCTGCATCCTGAGCTGTAGGTTGAACCATTTGTTGAACCATCCTGGGTTCTTTGCTCTGCCCTGGTCCCAAAGTCTTGTCCAGCTGGTCCTTGATGGTCTTTTGCAGTCGTTTTGATGGCAGCGTGACTGCTGTTAATGCGTATCCCATCAGGCTTTCCGTCTTGGTCGTACCTTCCATGCACGCTTGCATCGACCAAAGGTATGCTGGCATGACTAGGCGGGTCACTTCCGTATCTCGCCCCTCGATGAAGTCAATGATGTGCATGCCGAGCTCGTACGGGGTGGTGGGTTTTGCCACGATCTTCAGCGCAACCTCCGCTGGTACTAGTGGCATCTTCGGGATCCATATTATCTCATCCTTCAAGTCCGAGCCTGTTGGGTCGAAAAATTTCAGTTGATTGCTGTCCTCTTCAAAAAACTTCTCAAAATTGCTGTTCTCCGAGGTATCTGCTAAAGGTTTGAAGCTACGCCAGTCAAAATAAGTCTTTTTTAGTTTGACTATTGCTGGATTGCCTTCCTCGGCCCGCTCTCCCACTGTCCCCAAGTACTGATCATGGTATTGATCCTGCATTCTTCCCGGCACCATATACCTGAAGATGTAGTGCACTGGTTGCACAAATGGTCCATCACCCATCGCAACCAGCACCATCGGCTCCGTCTGTTGCAAAATCCATTCCCGAAAGTTGTTTCCCGTTTGTGGTTTGACGTCTCCTTGGGCCTCCAGGTCCGCGACGGCAGCCGCATTACTCGGGAGCCATCCGCATTTGCGGTTGCGTTCGTACATCCTCGCGTTGGCGTTCTCATGGAACTCTGAGGCGCCCCCCCAGATCCCCTGGAATCCACTCGATTGTGCCCCATGGCCAACGCTTCATCCGGCATGAAGACTGCCACCCTCCGAGCATCTCGAGATGGCTTGGCCTGACCTTGTCCTTGTGCCTCCACAAATACCTTGTTCATGGCTTGGCGTACGCCCGCTGTGGTGTTCGCCATCGCTGCCTTTGCATCTGCCATCCAGCCACCATCGTCGCTCTTTCTCCTCTTCGTGCTGGCCCACCCTCCGCGTGCCATGCTGCGAGATCTGCTGCGGTCTCTGGCGCCATCGTTCCTGCCTGATTGTTCGGGCGGTCCCTTGCGCCGTCCCATATCCCTTCCTGTATCCGCCATGACGTCTTGGCTGACCTCGGCAGGGTCGTTGTCTTCATCCTCTTCTTCATCCGTATCGAACCTTCCATCACCATCACTCTCGTCTTCTGACGCTTCATTTTTGTACCGTGCATCTTCTG